>JAKZAO010000009.1:3986134-4004994 GCA_023053555.1 Branchinecta lindahli | reverse complement strand
CGGGGACGCCAGGATTCTTAGTAGTTGCGTTTTTGCAGATACCATGGTATCTGATACCACGGTCTAAAGTCATTTGTGCAGTTATCGTGGTATCTGATACCACGGTCAAAAGGCGTTTTTGCAGTTATCGTGGTATCTGGCCAGTTATCGTGGTATCTGATATTCAGGTACCACGGTCCGACCGTGGTAACTCATCATGGTATCTGAAAAGTCATCTCACTTTCATCAAGTTTGTCAAATTGGTGAGAAAGAAGTTTAGCACTTAGTGATGTAACTGGAAATCAGTTTTTCTTTTGGGATGACTTCGAATAGCGCAATTTCGGTAATGTCGTTTTTGCAGAGCAACCGTATATCAGATACCACGGTAACTGCAAAAACGACTAATTGCAGATCCAGTTACCGTGGTATCTGCAAAAACGCAACTAATATCTTTCATAACCACACACCTTTAAAGCACACGTCGGAGTAGACACAGTTCCTGTTCCAGTGTTCTAAAAATGTGTGACTTCTTTGAAACTCTGTTTGGTTTCTCTAAACATCACAAACCCGTTCCGGCTGCTTTCAGCCTCACTTACTCCCCTTTGCTGCTTTGATGAGAAACGCGGAAAAACTAGTATACTTTCTGACCAATGTGACCTCCTCAGAAGCAAGCCTGACCCGCCTCGAAAAGAACCAAAAAAGGCAAATGCAATAAAGAGTGCCTTAGAGCGTGTTCCACCCCTCTACCAATAGTAACTATTAGTTACCATTTCGGTTCCAGCCCCACGAAAAGTTACTACGCTGACCGTTCCAACCTTGTCGTAATAGTAACTGATAGTAACTATTTGCTTACCATTTCGGGAGCGTAGTAATCGTATTAACTCGGATCGCTGTAACGTGATTGGTTGGATTACCCCGTGGAGTGACGTTTTACCGAAAATTTAAAGTGTTCCAGCCATGACGCAAAATAGCCGATATTCTTGACGTCATGCGTAGTAACTGTGGTAAGTAGGGTGGAACACGCTCTTAGTGTGGAATGAAAGTGACCGGAAGTTTGAAATCGCAGAAGTGAGACTGATGGAACAATTGGGATGTCAGTTGGACAGTCGAGAAAGTGTTGATGCTATAAAAGAAGGGCGGATTTTCTGCTCTACAGCATATCAGGAGTTCGTGATAGCAATACCACTATCATGCTATAACAACCAGAGTTCCTGACTTCTCCAGTCCAGGAAATCCTATAGGCGGCTGAGAATTTTTTTTGAAAGGAAGGGTGCTTCATTTGTGTCGGGTCGTAGGTATGACTTTTAGCCACATTAAAAGTTAGAGTTTGAATGAGAGGAAATTTGCCGGAAAAATGGAGAATTTAAAAAAAAATACCTGCGGCTTTCAGGTGAATCAGTAGTCGATAAGAATCGCCAGGTAGTCGGTAAAAACACCACCATCCCCGAAAACATTTTAGCTAGTAACGTATCTGGTCTTGGGGCTAGTGTTGAGAGGATGGCCGCATGGTAGGCGAAGCTAAGGCTCCCCGATTGTGGGTTGAAGACATTCTGACACCAGTGGCCACTAGCCCCAGGACCAGTCAGGGAACTGGACATGAGAGATAAAGGAATGCTATAGTTCAGCTGCAGCAGAGATGGGCGAATCCGACCATGAAAGGATTCGAATCCGAATCCAGGGCTGGGTACGAATCCGACTCCGAATCCACCATTTCATGCTGAAGATCCGAATCCGGATTCGAATCCGACCTTAACAAAAATCAAATCATGTATAATGTACATACGTTATAGATTAAATATCCGAGGTGACAAAAAAAAACACTGATATCCAAGGGAGTCGGATAACGTGATATACTGAGGATGGTTTGTGGAGGAGACCAAAACGTTGTATGGCCTAAGCCCACTGTGTAAAAAATGGGAAAACGGAAAAAATTTGAGCGGATTCGTAAGACTAAAAGTTTGGAATCCGAGTCCGAATCCGAATCCAACCTGACAAGCAGAAGATTCGAATCCGGATTCGAATCCATCCAAAGGACGAATCCTGGATTCGAATCCGGATTCGGCTTCGCCCATCTCTGAGCTGCAGTCAATCGAGAAGTCCCTAATTAAGCTGGTTCATACATTCTAGCGAAGCTGGAATCCACATATCCATTCAAGCCCGGGGCCAACTAGCCGAGATGGACCATTACAGATCTCCGTTGACTTGCTGAAACGTTTACAGGAGCGAATATAATATAATAAGTATTATGAATGACTGTAATAAATACGTGTCTTTTAAGAAAGGGGATAAAAAGTCAACATGGTATTCAGTTAGGAAATATGATAAGCAAATTAGTCTGTAGGGCTATAGGCAACACATACAAAAAAATAGAAAAGAAAGGGTAGTTAAGCAGGATTTCGTGAGGGTTAACAGTACGCCGGTCCATATACTTGTGTTGAATGTATTAATAAAGAAATTGTGCCGACGAGTTGGTTCCAATCTCAGAATCCAAACAAAACCTACAAAAGCTGCTACAAATTTTGGGTGAGTATTTGGATAAACGACTGAAGTTGAATATAGGTATAACAGTAGCTATGTCATTTCGAAAGGGAGGTAAAACATCGGTGAGTCCAGAATGTATTGAATATTGTGTCAAGAAAGAAAAAGTTTTGTAAAGTATGAATGAATGAATTTAATCCCAAAAAAGCCCAAGGGCCATGGCGGGAAACATAAAACAATAAGAAAAAACAAAATATCATACACTCCAAAACAAACCATAAATCAACTTCTATAAAAATAGTTCACGGTGGGTCGTAGCTATCTTCAGGAATCTACCCAGCCTTCGGAGATCACCAAAACACTTACTACCCATAATCGGAATCAATTCCCTTTCATCCCAAACCTCCCGGCCAAACACTTCCTTTCTTAATCCTTTCAGCTCCTCGCAATAACACATCAAATTTACCGCATCCTCCCCCTCAACACCACACATCGTTGCATGCTAGTAATTCCAGGAACAGTAGTAATTTAAGAAAAGCCAAGGAGGTACTTTTTCAAAAGTAGTCCCAATAATCCACTACAAAGCAGAAATATTGGATATGCGGTAGCTGATAAATTTGCCACTGGTAAATTGGAGAAGTTGCAATTAAATAATTGTAAAAAGATTTTAGCTTTAAAAATAGAATTGATGGTCTAGTGGTAAGGGTGATTTAGGCCTGTTGTAAAGGAGTCGGAGATTAGCCTGCATGGTAAATTTTTGGGAAAGGATTTTGATCATGCCCCGATCAAGACTAATAAAGGGGACAAATCTAGAATCATTTTGAGGGTCGGAGAGAGTTATGGGCACTCCAGATTAAGCGTGTTTTAAATAATAACGGTGTAAGCAGTTTGTGGAATGACAGAGTTAGGAAGGTTGTCTGTCTAGAGCACGAAAACAGACACACCAAGACCAACAAATATAGACGTGGTGATGCAAGGTCGTGGTGTTGCACGTCTGAATATCTGAGTCTGTGCGCTGGGGCTAAGAGATATTGGGGGAAGAGATTCGTTATAAGGCAGGGCTAAGTAGGGAAGAATTGTGGCTGACAATAAATATCAGGGCTCATGGATTATCGCTCAGTGCATAAAGAAATTATATGGGAAAAAAGGAAAGGTCAGTTTTTTTCTTCTGCACTATGTGTTGAGCAGTGGATGAAGATGTATGCCATCTTTGATGTGAATGAAAAAGTGTTACAAGGACTCAGGGAGGAGATTTGTGGGGTTGGGTGTATGAATATAAAATTAATTTTTAAAATGATGGAGCCTTAAGATTTTTAAGAAATAAGTTATAATGGGAAATTCCTCAAGTTAAATTTTAAACACCAAAGAGGTTTCTTCTGACGAGGAAGTTGTGTATCTCTTGTTCGTGAAGTAATTTGCACAGTGTATTCGTATCATGTTGTTGCATGATAACCTTAGGGCTTTTAATTTGCAAATAAATAATTCGTTCGTTCAATGTGCATCTTCATGATAAGATCAGAAAATGGATTTTTGCTATTTAGAACCGCAAAAAGGGCCTTCGACAGTGTTGCCAGATCGTTGTACAAAAAAGCCGCGGGCTTTTGAAAAATGCGCCATTAAAATTTACACCTCCTAAAAACTCAGTGACAACATTTTTGGGGGCAACACAAACGGCAACACACAAACGACGTAAAAACAGCCGATTTTTCAGAAAAACGGTCGGTTTTTCATAAGGAAAGTCATTTTTTTTACTTCATGCCAATAAATACTCCCAAAAACAGCCACGTTTTACGCCACACGTCAGTTGGAAAAATATTTACGCCAGTCTCCGACAAAATCCGCCAGTACGGCGTAAAATCACCCAACCTAGCTACACTCTGGCTACACTGGCCTTCGATTTCCCGCTGATAACACCAAGCTGTCAGCTGAGCGAACAGTATTTGAATTTCGCGCCGGTTTACGTGAACTGAGGAGATCTTCTCTGATTGGTCGAATTTTCGCGCGGTAACGGCGGCCATTTTGATTTACTAGTTAGTTAAGTTAGAGACAGGTTGGCGCCTTGGCGGTTTCTCACAGCACAGCTTGGACAAGTGCGAACACAGCCTATACTCTATAGGCTGTGAGTGCGAAGTATGTTTCTCAGAAGTAAGGTTCCTGTACAGCCCAGCTAGCCTGAAAAATCTTATGAATGATCGATGTAGATACAAGTAAGTTAGAATAGGCTACCTTAGGTTAGGCTTAGATTGTGTATTACGAGTCTTGGTTGGTGAAATGCAACATCACTGAAGCAGCACTGAAGGCTCAGGCTGGTACTGGTAGGCCTACGTTTACTTGCATAGCCCAGTCTACCACATATAGCCTACCCCTTATTTTTGGATACCCTATGCCAAACTCCTGGGTAGCCTATATCTAGCCTATAACTTTTGGGTAGCCTATAACTTTTAGTACAGTTGAGGTATGCTTATGTGAACAGTTGAACAGTGCAATTTTGGACTAAATGGTAGAATGAACATTTAAAATACCTATACAGGTGTTTTCATAGGCTATGCCCTTAATTACCTGCTTTGGCTAACTGCCCACTGGTAGTTAGCTTTAAACACAGCAAGTGCATGAAAATGGCAAAGTCCACTGTCAACAAACGTTCACATAAGCATATGATACCTCTACTCCACCATACTATACAGTAGGCTAGAGGTTTGTTTATGTTAACAGTTACCTTAATGTAAACAGTGCAGTTTTGGGCTAAATGGTATAGAATGAAGATCCAAAACACCTATTCAGGTGTTTAGCCTACAGATGCTCTGAATCACCTACTTTGGCTTAACTGGTAACTAGCTTTAGACACAGCAAGTGTCTGAAAATGGCAAAAGGCGTATTCTCGCCGTTCCCCCGGGGAATCGAAGGGAACGGCGAGAATAGATGACCACGCTGACTCCGCAAACGGAAAACAGCGAGAACACGGGAAATGCTTCTAAATAGGATTTTGTTGAAAAAAAAAAATTATGCAGTTGACGAAATTAGTCTGGATCCACTTAATTTTTTATATTGTTACATTCTGATTGTTTTTAATTAATTTTACATTGCACCAGCACCAGAAAAAATTGATTCCCCCCCGAATCTGAGGAAGGCGAACCGGACTCTTAAGCGATTCGAAATTAAAATGCTTTTCTTTTGCATGTGAAAATCTTCGTGTTCGACCACCAATTGCGCCACCGCTCAGGAGTTTGGACCAGCAAGATCATACAAAGTCTATTTGGCCATCGGATGTTCCCAATTAGTCCCGGTAAGTCCTACAGTTTATTCCTGCAGCGACAAAAAACTGCGAACCAATAAGCGCTGTCTGAACATTGCCTAGCAATAAGGGCTTTGTAAAAAATTGCGTAGCGATAAGCGCAATTTCGTTTAAAAAAAGGTGTGCTAAAATTGCCTAATTCTATCGCTTACTTCTTTCGCGCCGCCTTCCCAGGAGAAGCGGACTTTGAAGCGATTTGAAATTAAAATGCTTTTCTTTTGCATGTGAAAATCTTCGTGTTCGACCACCAATTGCGCCACCGCTCAGGAGTTTGGACCAGCAAGATCATACAAAGTCTATTTGGCCATCGGATGTTCCCAATTAGTCCCGGTAAGTCCTACAGATTATTCCTGCAGCGACAAAAAACTGCGAACCAATAAGCGCTGTCTGAACATTGCCTAGCAATAAGGGCTTTGTAAAAAATTGCGTAGCGATAAGCGCAATTTTGTTTAAAAAAAGGTGTGCTAAAATCGCCTAATTCTATCGCTTACTTCTTTCGCGCCGCCTTCCCAGGAGAAGCGGACTTTGAAGCGATTTGAAATTAAAATGCTTTTCTTTTGCATGTGAAAATCTTCGTGTTCGACCACCAATTGCGCCACCGCTCAGGAGTTTCGACCAGCAAGATCATACGAAGTCTATTTGGCCATCGGATGTTCCTAATTAGTCCCGGTAAGTCCTACAGTTTATTCCTGCAGCGACAAAAAACTGCGAAGCAATAAGCGCTGTTTGAATATTGCCTAGCAATAAGGGCATTGTAAAAATTGCGTAGCAATAAGCGCTGTTTGAACATTGCCTAGCAATAAGGGCTTTGTAAAAAATTGCGTAGCAATAAGCGCTGTTTTTAAATGGCCTAGCAATAAGGGCGGTGTAAAAAATTGCGTAGCGATAAGCGCAATTTCGTTTAAAAAAAGGTGTGCTAAAATCGCCTAATTCTATTTTTTTTACTTCTTTCGCGCCGCCTTCCCAGGAGAAGCGGACTTTGAAGCGATTTGAAATTAAAATGCTTTTCTTTTGCATGTGAAAATCTTCGTGTTCGACCACCAATTGCGCCACCGCTCAGGAGTTTGGACCAGCAAGATCATACGAAGTCTATTTGGCCATCGGATGTTCCTAATTAGTCCCGGTAAGTTCTACAGTTTATTCCTGCAGCGACAAAAAACTGCGAAGCAATAAGCGCTGTTTGAATATTGCCTAGCAATAAGGGCATTGTAAAAATTGCGTAGCAATAAGCGCTGTTTGAACATTGCTTAGCAATAAGGGCTTTGTAAAAAATTGCGTAGCAATAAGCGCTGTTTTTAAATGGCCTAGCAATAAGGGCTTTGTAAAAAATTGCGTAGCGATAGCGCAATTTCGTTTAAAAAAAGGTGTGCTAAAATCGCCTAATTCTATCGCTTACTTCTTTCGCGCCGCCTTCCCAGGAGAAGCGGACTTTGAAGCGATTTGAAATTAAAATGCTTTTCTTTTGCATGTGAAAATCTTCGTGTTCGACCACCAATTGCGCCACCGCTCAGGAGTTTGGACCAGCAAGATCATACGAAGTCTATTTGGCCATCGGATGTTCCTAATTAGTCCCGGTAAGTCCTACAGTTTATTCCTGCAGCGACAAAAAACTGCGAAGCAATAAGCGCTGTTTGAATATTGCCTAGCAATAAGGGCATTGTAAAAATTGCGTAGCAATAAGCGCTGTTTGAACATTGCCTAGCAATAAGGGCTTTGTAAAAAATTGCGTAGCAATAAGCGCTGTTTTTAAATGGCCTAGCAATAAGGGCGGTGTAAAAAATTGCGTAGCGATAAGCGCAATTTCGTTTAAAAAAAGGTGTGCTAAAATCGCCTAATTCTATTTTTTTTACTTCTTTCGCGCCGCCTTCCCAGGAGAAGCGGACTTTGAAGCGATTTGAAATTAAAATGCTTTTCTTTTGCATGTGAAAATCTTCGTGTTCGACCACCAATTGCGCCACCGCTCAGGAGTTTGGACCAGCAAGATCATACGAAGTCTATTTGGCCATCGGATGTTCCTAATTAGTCCCGGTAAGTTCTACAGTTTATTCCTGCAGCGACAAAAAACTGCGAAGCAATAAGCGCTGTTTGAATATTGCCTAGCAATAAGGGCATTGTAAAAATTGCGTAGCAATAAGCGCTGTTTGAACATTGCTTAGCAATAAGGGCTTTGTAAAAAATTGCGTAGCAATAAGCGCTGTTTTTAAATGGCCTAGCAATAAGGGCGGTGTAAAAAATTGCGTAGCGATAAGCGCAATTTCGTTTAAAAAAAGGTGTGCTAAAATCGCCTAATTCTATCGCTTACTTCTTTCGCGCCGCCTTCCCAGGAGAAGCGGACTTTGAAGCGATTTGAAATTAAAATGCTTTTCTTTTGCATGTGAAAATCTTCGTGTTCGACCACCAATTGCGCCACCGCTCAGGAGTTTGGACCAGCAAGATCATACGAAGTCTATTTGGCCATCGGATGTTCCTAATTAGTCCCGGTAAGTCCTACAGTTTATTCCTGCAGCGACAAAAAACTGCGAAGCAATAAGCGCTGTTTGAATATTGCCTAGCAATAAGGGCATTGTAAAAATTGCGTAGCAATAAGCGCTGTTTGAACATTGCCTAGCAATAAGGGCTTTGTAAAAAATTGCGTAGCAATAAGCGCTGTTTTTAAATGGCCTAGCAATAAGGGCGGTGTAAAAAATTGCGTAGCGATAAGCGCAATTTCGTTTAAAAAAAGGTGTGCTAAAATCGCCTAATTCTAATTTTTTTACTTCTTTCGCGCCGCCTTCCCAGGAGAAGTGGACTTTGAAGCGATTTGAAATTAAAATGCTTTTCTTTTGCATGTGAAAATCTTCGTGTTCGACCACCAATTGCGCCACCGCTCAGGAGTTTGGACCAGCAAGATCATACGAAGTCTATTTGGCCATCGGATGTTCCTAATTAGTCCCGGTAAGTCCTACAGTTTATTCCTGCAGCGACAAAAAACTGCGAAGCAATAAGCGCTGTTTGAACATTGCCTAGCAATAAGGGCTTTGTAAAAAATTGCGTAGCAATAAGCGCTGTTTTTAAATGGCCTAGCAATAAGGGCTTTGTAAAAAATTGCGTAGCGATAAGCGCAATTTCGTTTAAAAAAAGTTGTGCTAAAATCGCCTAATTCTATCGCTTACTTCTTTCGCGCCGCCTTCCCAGGAGAAGCGGACTTTGAAGCGATTTGAAATTAAAATGCTTTCTTTTGCATGTGAAAATCTTCGTGTTCGACCACCAATTGCGCCACCGCTCAGGAGTTTGGACCAGCAAGATCATACGAAGTCTCTTTGGCCATCGGATGTTCCTAATTAGTCCCGGTAAGTCCTACAGTTTATTCCTGCAGCGACAAAAAACTGCGAAGCAATAAGCGCTGTTTGAATATTGCCTAGCAATAAGGGCATTGTAAAAATTGCGTAGCAATAAGCGCTGTTTGAACATTGCCTAGCAATAAGGGCTTTGTAAAAAATTGCGTAGCAATAAGCGCTGTTTTTAAATGGCCTAGCAATAAGGGCGGTGTAAAAAATTGCGTAGCGATAAGCGCAATTTCGTTTAAAAAAAGGTGTGCTAAAATCGCCTAATTCTATTTTTTTTACTTCTTTCGCGCCGCCTTCCCAGGAGAAGCGGACTTTGAAGCGATTTGAAATTAAAATGCTTTTCTTTTGCATGTGAAAATCTTCGTGTTCGACCACCAATTGCGCCACCGCTCAGGAGTTTGGACCAGCAAGATCATACGAAGTCTATTTGGCCATCGGATGTTCCTAATTAGTCTCGGTAAGTCCTACAGTTTATTCCTGCAGCGAAAAAAAAAAACTGCGAAGCAATAAGCGCTTTTTGAACATTGCCTAGTAATAAGGGCATTGTAAAAAATTGCGTAGCAATAAGCGCTGTTTGAACATTGCCTAGCAATAAGGTCTTTGTAAAAAATTGCGTAGCAATAAGCGCTGTTTTTAAATGGCCTAGCAATAAGGGCGGTGTAAAAAGTTGCGTAGGGATAAGCGCAATTTCGTTTAAAAAAATGTGTGCTAAAATCGCCTAATTCGATTTTTTTACTTCTTTTCGCCGCCTTCCCAGGAGAAGGAGACTTTGAAGCGATTTGTAATTAAAATGCTTTTCTTTTGCATGTGAAATCTTCGTGTTCGACCACCAATTGCGCCACCGCTCAGGAGTTTGGACCAGCAAGATCATACGAAGTCTATTCGGCCATCGGATGTTCCTAATTAGTCCCGGTAAGTCCTACAGATTATTCCTCCAGCGACAAAAAATTGCGAAGCAATAAGCGCTGCCTGAACATTGCCTAGCAATAAGGGCATTGTAAAAATTGCGCAGCAATAAGCGCTGTTTGAACATTGCCTAGCAATAAGGGCTTTGTAAAAAATTGCGTAGCGATAAGCGCAATTTCGTTTAAAAAAAGGTGTGCTAAAATTGCCTAATTCTATCGCTTACTTCTTTCGCGCCGCCTTCCCAGGAGAAGCGGACTTTGAAGCGATTTGAAATTAAAATGCTTTTCTTTTGCATGTGAAAATCTTCGTGTTCGACCACCAATTGCGCCACCGCTCAGGAGTTTCGACCAGCAAGATCATACGAAGTCTATTTGGCCATCGGATGTTCCTAATTAGTCCCGGTAAGTCCTACAGTTTATTCCTGCAGCGACAAAAAACTGCGAAGCAATAAGCGCTGTTTGAATATTGCCTAGCAATAAGGGCATTGTAAAAATTGCGTAGCAATAAGCGCTGTTTGAACATTGCCTAGCAATAAGGGCTTTGTAAAAAATTGCGTAGCAATAAGCGCTGTTTTTAAATGGCCTAGCAATAAGGGCGGTGTAAAAAATTGCGTAGCGATAAGCGCAATTTCGTTTAAAAAAAGGTGTGCTAAAATCGCCTAATTCTATTTTTTTTACTTCTTTCGCGCCGCCTTCCCAGGAGAAGCGGACTTTGAAGCGATTTGAAATTAAAATGCTTTTCTTTTGCATGTGAAAATCTTCGTGTTCGACCACCAATTGCGCCACCGCTCAGGAGTTTGGACCAGCAAGATCATACGAAGTCTATTTGGCCATCGGATGTTCCTAATTAGTCCCGGTAAGTTCTACAGTTTATTCCTGCAGCGACAAAAAACTGCGAAGCAATAAGCGCTGTTTGAATATTGCCTAGCAATAAGGGCATTGTAAAAATTGCGTAGCAATAAGCGCTGTTTGAACATTGCTTAGCAATAAGGGCTTTGTAAAAAATTGCGTAGCAATAAGCGCTGTTTTTAAATGGCCTAGCAATAAGGGCTTTGTAAAAAATTGCGTAGCGATAAGCGCAATTTCGTTTAAAAAAAGGTGTGCTAAAATCGCCTAATTCTATCGCTTACTTCTTTCGCGCCGCCTTCCCAGGAGAAGCGGACTTTGAAGCGATTTGAAATTAAAATGCTTTTCTTTTGCATGTGAAAATCTTCGTGTTCGACCACCAATTGCGCCACCGCTCAGGAGTTTGGACCAGCAAGATCATACGAAGTCTATTTGGCCATCGGATGTTCCTAATTAGTCCCGGTAAGTCCTACAGTTTATTCCTGCAGCGACAAAAAACTGCGAAGCAATAAGCGCTGTTTGAATATTGCCTAGCAATAAGGGCATTGTAAAAATTGCGTAGCAATAAGCGCTGTTTGAACATTGCCTAGCAATAAGGGCTTTGTAAAAAATTGCGTAGCAATAAGCGCTGTTTTTAAATGGCCTAGCAATAAGGGCGGTGTAAAAAATTGCGTAGCGATAAGCGCAATTTCGTTTAAAAAAAGGTGTGCTAAAATCGCCTAATTCTATTTTTTTTACTTCTTTCGCGCCGCCTTCCCAGGAGAAGCGGACTTTGAAGCGATTTGAAATTAAAATGCTTTTCTTTTGCATGTGAAAATCTTCGTGTTCGACCACCAATTGCGCCACCGCTCAGGAGTTTGGACCAGCAAGATCATACGAAGTCTATTTGGCCATCGGATGTTCCTAATTAGTCCCGGTAAGTTCTACAGTTTATTCCTGCAGCGACAAAAAACTGCGAAGCAATAAGCGCTGTTTGAATATTGCCTAGCAATAAGGGCATTGTAAAAATTGCGTAGCAATAAGCGCTGTTTGAACATTGCTTAGCAATAAGGGCTTTGTAAAAAATTGCGTAGCAATAAGCGCTGTTTTTAAATGGCCTAGCAATAAGGGCTTTGTAAAAAATTGCGTAGCGATAAGCGCAATTTCGTTTAAAAAAAGGTGTGCTAAAATCGCCTAATTCTATCGCTTACTTCTTTCGCGCCGCCTTCCCAGGAGAAGCGGACTTTGAAGCGATTTGAAATTAAAATGCTTTTCTTTTGCATGTGAAAATCTTCGTGTTCGACCACCAATTGCGCCACCGCTCAGGAGTTTGGACCAGCAAGATCATACGAAGTCTATTTGGCCATCGGATGTTCCTAATTAGTCCCGGTAAGTCCTACAGTTTATTCCTGCAGCGACAAAAAACTGCGAAGCAATAAGCGCTGTTTGAATATTGCCTAGCAATAAGGGCATTGTAAAAATTGCGTAGCAATAAGCGCTGTTTGAACATTGCCTAGCAATAAGGGCTTTGTAAAAAATTGCGTAGCAATAAGCGCTGTTTTTAAATGGCCTAGCAATAAGGGCGGTGTAAAAAATTGCGTAGCGATAAGCGCAATTTCGTTTAAAAAAAGGTGTGCTAAAATCGCCTAATTCTATTTTTTTTACTTCTTTCGCGCCGCCTTCCCAGGAGAAGTGGACTTTGAAGCGATTTGAAATTAAAATGCTTTTCTTTTGCATGTGAAAATCTTCGTGTTCGACCACCAATTGCGCCACCGCTCAGGAGTTTGGACCAGCAAGATCATACGAAGTCTATTTGGCCATCGGATGTTCCTAATTAGTCCCGGTAAGTCCTACAGTTTATTCCTGCAGCGACAAAAAACTGCGAAGCAATAAGCGCTGTTTGAACATTGCCTAGCAATAAGGGCTTTGTAAAAAATTGCGTAGCAATAAGCGCTGTTTTTAAATGGCCTAGCAATAAGGGCTTTGTAAAAAATTGCGTAGCGATAAGCGCAATTTCGTTTAAAAAAAGTTGTGCTAAAATCGCCTAATTCTATCGCTTACTTCTTTCGCGCCGCCTTCCCAGGAGAAGCGGACTTTGAAGCGATTTGAAATTAAAATGCTTTTCTTTTGCATGTGAAAATCTTCGTGTTCGACCACCAATTGCGCCACCGCTCAGGAGTTTGGACCAGCAAGATCATACGAAGTCTCTTTGGCCATCGGATGTTCCTAATTAGTCCCGGTAAGTCCTACAGTTTATTCCTGCAGCGACAAAAAACTGCGAAGCAATAAGCGCTGTTTGAATATTGCCTAGCAATAAGGGCATTGTAAAAATTGCGTAGCAATAAGCGCTGTTTGAACATTGCCTAGCAATAAGGGCTTTGTAAAAAATTGCGTAGCAATAAGCGCTGTTTTTAAATGGCCTAGCAATAAGGGCGGTGTAAAAAATTGCGTAGCGATAAGCGCAATTTCGTTTAAAAAAAGGTGTGCTAAAATCGCCTAATTCTATTTTTTTTACTTCTTTCGCGCCGCCTTCCCAGGAGAAGCGGACTTTGAAGCGATTTGAAATTAAAATGCTTTTCTTTTGCATGTGAAAATCTTCGTGTTCGACCACCAATTGCGCCACCGCTCAGGAGTTTGGACCAGCAAGATCATACGAAGTCTATTTGGCCATCGGATGTTCCTAATTAGTCTCGGTAAGTCCTACAGTTTATTCCTGCAGCGAAAAAAAAAAACTGCGAAGCAATAAGCGCTTTTTGAACATTGCCTAGTAATAAGGGCATTGTAAAAAATTGCGTAGCAATAAGCGCTGTTTGAACATTGCCTAGCAATAAGGTCTTTGTAAAAAATTGCGTAGCAATAAGGGCTGTTTTTAAATGGCCTAGCAATAAGGGCGGTGTAAAAAGTTGCGTAGGGATAAGCGCAATTTCGTTTAAAAAAATGTGTGCTAAAATCGCCTAATTCGATTTTTTTACTTCTTTTCGCCGCCTTCCCAGGAGAAGGAGACTTTGAAGCGATTTGTAATTAAAATGCTTTTCTTTTGCATGTGAAATCTTCGTGTTCGACCACCAATTGCGCCACCGCTCAGGAGTTTGGACCAGCAAGATCATACGAAGTCTATTCGGCCATCGGATGTTCCTAATTAGTCCCGGTAAGTCCTACAGATTATTCCTCCAGCGACAAAAAATTGCGAAGCAATAAGCGCTGTCTGAACATTGCCTAGCAATAAGGGCATTGTAAAAATTGCGCAGCAATAAGCGCTGTTTGAACATTGCCTAGCAATAAGGGCTTTGTAAAAAATTGCGTAGCAATAAGCGCTGTTTTTACATGGCCTAGCAGTAAGGGCGGTGTAAAAAATTGCGTAGCAATAAGCGCTGTTTTTACATTGCCTAGCAATAAGGGCGGTGTAAAAAATTGCGTAGCGATAAGCGCAATTTCGTTTAAAAAAAGGTGTGCTAAAATCGCCTAATTCTATCGCTTACTTCTTTCGCGCCGCCTTCCCAGGAGAAGCGGACTTTGAAGCGATTTGAAATTAAAATGCTTTTCTTTTGCATGTGAAAATCTTCGTGTTCGACCACCAATTGCGCCACCGCTCAGGAGTTTGGACCAGCAAGATCATACGAAGTCTATTTGGCCATCGGATGTTCCTAATTAGTCCCGGTAAGTCCTACAGTTTATTCCTGCAGCGACAAAAAACTGCGAAGCATTAAGCGCTGTTTGAATATTGCCTAGCAATAAGGGCTTTGTAAAAAATTGCGTACCAATAAGCGCTGTTTTTAAATGGCCTAGCAATAAGGGCGGTGTAAAAAATTGCGTAGCGATAAGCGCAATTTCGTTTAAAAAAAGGTGTGCTAAAATCGCCTAATTCTATTTTTTTTACTTCTTTCGCGCCGCCTTCCCAGGAGAAGCGGACTTTGAAGCGATTTGAAATTAAAATGCTTTTCTTTTGCATGTGAAAATCTTCGTGTTCGACCACCAATTGCGCCACCGCTCAGGAGTTTGGACCAGCAAGATCATACGAAGTCTATTCGGCCATCGGATGTTCCTAATTAGTCCCGGTAAGTCCTACAGATTATTCCTCCAGCGACAAAAAATTGCGAAGCAATAAGCGCTGTCTGAACATTGCCTAGCAATAAGGGCATTGTAAAAATTGCGTAGCAATAAGCGCTGTTTGAACATTGTCCAGCAATAAGGGCATTGTAAAAATTGCGTAGCAATAAGCGCTGTTTGAACATTGCCTAGCAATAAGGGCTTTGTAAAAAATTGCGTAGCAATAAGCGCTGTTTTTACATGGCCTAGCAGTAAGGGCGGTGTAAAAAATTGCGTAGCGATAAGCGCAATTTCGTTTAAAAAAAGGTGTGCTAAAATCGCCTAATTCTATTTTTTTTACTTCTTTCGCGCCGCCTTCCCAAGAGAAGCGGACTTTGAAGCGATTTGAAATTAAAATGCTTTTCTTTTGCATGTGAAAATCTTCGTGTTCGACCACCAATTGCGCCACCGCTCAGGAGTTTGGACCAGCAAGATCATACGAAGTCTATTTGGCCATCGGATGTTCCTAATTAGTCCCGGTAAGTCCTACAGTTTATTCCTGCAGCGACAAAAAACTGCGAAGCAATAAGCGCTGTTTGAATATTGCCTAGCAATAAGGGCTTTGTAAAAAATTGCGTAGCAATAAGCGCTGTTTTTAAATGGCCTAGCAATAAGGGCTTTGTAAAAAATTGCGTAGCGATAAGCGCAATTTCGTTTAAAAAAAGGTGTGCTAAAATCGCCTAATTCTATCGCTTACTTCTTTCGCGCCGCCTTCCCAGGAGAAGCGGACTTTGAAGCGATTTGAAATTAAAATGCTTTTCTTTTGCATGTGAAAATCTTCGTGTTCGACCACCAATTGCGCCACCGCTCAGGAGTTTGGACCAGCAAGATCATACGAAGTCTCTTTGGCCATCGGATGTTCCTAATTAGTCCCGGTAAGTCCTACAGTTTATTCCTGCAGCGACAAAAAACTGCGAAGCAATAAGCGCTGTTTGAACATTGCCTAGCAATAAGGGCTTTGTAAAAAATTGCGTAGCAATAAGCGCTGTTTTTAAATGGCCTAGCAATAAGGGCTTTGTAAAAAATTGCGTAGCGATAAGCGCAATTTCGTTTAAAAAAAGGTGTGCTAAAATCGCCTAATTCTATCGCTTACTTCTTTCGCGCCGCCTTCCCAGGAGAAGCGGACTTTGAAGCGATTTGAAATTAAAATGCTTTTCTTTTGCATGTGAAAATCTTCGTGTTCGACCACCAATTGCGCCACCGCTCAGGAGTTTGGACCAGCAAGATCATACGAAGTCTCTTTGGCCATCGGATGTTCCTAATTAGTCCCGGTAAGTCCTACAGTTTATTCCTGCAGCGACAAAAAACTGCGAAGCAATAAGCGCTGTTTGAATATTGCCTAGCAATAAGGGCATTGTAAAAATTGCGTAGCAATAAGCGCTGTTTGAACATTGCCTAGCAATAAGGGCTTTGTAAAAAATTGCGTAGCAATAAGCGCTGTTTTTAAATGGCCTAGCAATAAGGGCGGTGTAAAAAATTGCGTAGCGATAAGCGCAATTTCGTTTAAAAAAAGGTGTGCTAAAATCGCCTAATTCTATTTTTTTTACTTCTTTCGCGCCGCCTTCCCAGGAGAAGCGGACTTTGAAGCGATTTGAAATTAAAATGCTTTTCTTTTGCATGTGAAAATCTTCGTGTTCGACCACCAATTGCGCCACCGCTCAGGAGTTTGGACCAGCAAGATCATACGAAGTCTATTTGGCCATCGGATGTTCCTAATTAGTCTCGGTAAGTCCTACAGTTTATTCCTGCAGCGAAAAAAAAAACTGCGAAGCAATAAGCGCTTTTTGAACATTGCCTAGTAATAAGGGCATTGTAAAAAATTGCGTAGCAATAAGCGCTGTTTGAACATTGCCTAGCAATAAGGGCTTTGTAAAAAATTGCGTAGCAATAAGCGCTGTTTTTACATGGCCTAGCAATAAGGGCGGTGTAAAAAGTTGCGTAGGGATAAGCGCAATTTCGTTTAAAAAAATGTGTGCTAAAATCGCCTAATTCGATTTTTTTACTTCTTTTCGCCGCCTTCCCAGGAGAAGGAGACTTTGAAGCGATTTGTAATTAAAATGCTTTTCTTTTGCATGTGAAATCTTCGTGTTCGACCACCAATTGCGCCACCGCTCAGGAGTTTGGACCAGCAAGATCATACGAAGTCTATTCGGCCATCGGATGTTCCTAATTAGTCCCGGTAAGTCCTACAGATTATTCCTCCAGCGACAAAAAATTGCGAAGCAATAAGCGCTGTCTGAACATTGCCTAGCAATAAGGGCATTGTAAAAATTGCGCAGCAATAAGCGCTGTTTGAACATTGCCTAGCAATAAGGGCTTTGTAAAAAATTGCGTAGCAATAAGCGCTGTTTTTACATGGCCTAGCAGTAAGGGCGGTGTAAAAAATTGCGTAGCAATAAGCGCTGTTTTTACATTGCCTAGCAATAAGGGCGGTGTAAAAAATTGCGTAGCGATAAGCGCAATTTCGTTTAAAAAAAGGTGTGCTAAAATCGCCTAATTCTATCGCTTACTTCTTTCGCGCCGCCTTCCCAGGAGAAGCGGACTTTGAAGCGATTTGAAATTAAAATGCTTTTCTTTTGCATGTGAAAATCTTCGTGTTCGACCACCAATTGCGCCACCGCTCAGGAGTTTGGACCAGCAAGATCATACGAAGTCTATTTGGCCATCGGATGTTCCTAATTAGTCCCGGTAAGTCCTACAGTTTATTCCTGCAGCGACAAAAAACTGCGAAGCATTAAGCGCTGTTTGAATATTGCCTAGCAATAAGGGCTTTGTAAAAAATTGCGTACCACTAAGCGCTGTTTTTAAATGGCCTAGCAATAAGGGCGGTGTAAAAAATTGCGTAGCGATAAGCGCAATTTCGTTTAAAAAAAGGTGTGCTAAAATCGCCTAATTCTATTTTTTTTACTTCTTTCGCGCCGCCTTCCCAGGAGAAGCGGACTTTGAAGCGATTTGAAATTAAAATGCTTTTCTTTTGCATGTGAAAATCTTCGTGTTCGACCACCAATTGCGCCACCGCTCAGGAGTTTGGACCAGCAAGATCATACGAAGTCTATTCGGCCATCGGATGTTCCTAATTAGTCCCGGTAAGTCCTACAGATTATTCCTCCAGCGACAAAAAATTGCGAAGCAATAAGCGCTGTCTGAACATTGCCTAGCAATAAGGGCATTGTAAAAATTGCGTAGCAATAAGCGCTGTTTGAACATTGTCCAGCAATAAGGGCATTGTAAAAATTGCGTAGCAATAAGCGCTGTTTGAACATTGCCTAGCAATAAGGGCTTTGTAAAAAATTGCGTAGCAATAAGCGCTGTTTTTACATGGCCTAGCAGTAAGGGCGGTGTAAAAAATTGCGTAGCGATAAGCGCAATTTCGTTTAAAAAAAGGTGTGCTAAAATCGCCTAATTCTATTTTTTTTACTTCTTTCGCGCCGCCTTCCCAAGAGAAGCGGACTTTGAAGCGATTTGAAATTAAAATGCTTTTCTTTTGCATGTGAAAATCTTCGTGTTCGACCACCAATTGCGCCACCGCTCAGGAGTTTGGACCAGCAAGATCATACGAAGTCTATTTGGCCATCGGATGTTCCTAATTAGTCCCGGTAAGTCCTACAGTTTATTCCTGCAGCGACAAAAAACTGCGAAGCAATAAGCGCTGTTTGAATATTGCCTAGCAATAAGGGCTTTGTAAAAAATTGCGTAGCAATAAGCGCTGTTTTTAAATGGCCTAGCAATAAGGGCTTTGTAAAAAATTGCGTAGCGATAAGCGCAATTTCGTTTAAAAAAAGGTGTGCTAAAATCGCCTAATTCTATCGCTTACTTCTTTCGCGCCGCCTTCCCAGGAGAAGCGGACTTTGAAGCGATTTGAAATTAAAATGCTTTTCTTTTGCATGTGAAAATCTTCGTGTTCGACCACCAATTGCGCCACCGCTCAGGAGTTTGGACCAGCAAGATCATACGAAGTCTCTTTGGCCA